>PVIW01000185.1:0-31771 GCA_004026585.1 Noctilio leporinus | reverse complement strand
GAGCAGTTTAGACAAGAACCTAGTATAAAGGAACCATGGACATGGACAACAGGTGGGATTGACTTTGGGGGGAATGGGTGGGTGAGGAGGAGGACAGAGGGGAGCAAAAAGGGGATGGATGTAATACAACAACAATAAAATTTTAAAAAAAAAGAAAGAAAGAAAGAAAGATTTCCTGTGGAGGACAGAATACTAAAAGGTAATGGGGGGAAAATACAATCAATATATATTTTTTTTAGTTAAAAAATTTAAAAAGACAAGTTTTCATTTCAAAAAACAAATGAAAGATCTCCTGGCTTTGTCTGATTTCCCCCACATTCTAACATGTAATCAGTGTTCAAAAGACAAAATAAATCATAGCACTGAGGAAAGAAGTGAAGATGAGATAAGGAATTCAGATTGCTGTTAACAAGGATCCAATTCATCTACATTTGCTTTAAGTTGTTTTATAAATCTCGGCAGTTACTTGGATAAAGATTCAAAACCGTGAAGCTCAGTCCTGCAGGCCAAGTCACACCACTTGGCCACTTTTGCAGGCAGATAATTTAGGACAAGTCAGGCTTACCACTCTTTTCAGTAAAGCGGCCAGGACTAGAGCAATGAATTTTCTAATTGGGGAATCTAAATCCCTAAGGAATTCTCAACGCAGCAGACATTAATAGGAGTTAGGTGTAGATAATTTCCTATCCTAAATGTATCTTTGACATAAAGCTGCCATGTTTTATTTCGGTAATAAAATATTTTGTTATTTTAATAGTAAATGTTTCAAATGACTTGTATTAAACCTTGTGGTAAATTATACCTTGGAGAGTTGAATTTTACTCACCTTGCCACAAAACTCCTTTTAGTTCATCAAAGGAGAGTACCAGATAGCAAATCAATAACCACACTAACCTATTTATACAAAAATGTTCAATTAGTTTTAAGTAAGCAGTACAAAGAATTAGTCTGAGGACTTGTCACTTGTTAGTTATCTCCTTTTACAGATTGATCCATTGTTTTTACGGATATACTTTAAAGAGATTTATGGACAACAAAGTACAAACAGCATTATCAATTAACTATATAAAATTAAGTTTCTATTGTTATAACAATATTGTATTGATGATCATCTCAGCTTGCTACTCGGAGGAGCAGCACATAATTGCTTTATAATCAAAGGTAATAACAGTATTTTTAACTTGAATGAAGAAATCCCCACCTTATTTTACTTCCTATTAATAAGATTATCTACAGAGTAAAATAATGAAGCAAATGATCAAATCAATGATGGAGAAGGGACATTCTGATTGAAATATCTTGGTATTTGGAGCAAAAGTGGTTCTGTTGACTTCTATTCTTCACTCTACTTCACGCCAAAACATCTGGCTAAAAAGTGAAAAAACACCCAAATGGCAATGTATAGGGAAACACCTAGATGATTGATTGCATTTTTTACTTTAAAGTCAATGTTTTGATATTATAAAGACATGGCCTTTGTTCAATAGGTGTAATCTTTTACTGGCTAAAATCCATGGTTTTATAAAGCTTGCTTTAACAAGGACTAAATTATTAAATCTAATTTTAAATCAATTAACAGTTTTAAATAATGGACCCAATACTGTGTGCCCAGAACCTCACTTATCCTGAGTCCTAGGCTGAAAGGCAGAAAAAAAAGGAAAAGGCTTCAGTGGAAAAGACTGCAAACCAGACTTTCAAACTATTCAGGATAGCACAAGGTGAAAAGAAATAAACTAGAGGCAACATTTTAAAACAGATTTAAGATATTAATCTAAAGTGAATGTGCCAGAGTCTTATAAAATGAAGATTGTATGCCAGCACATTACACGAACATGCAACAATGGCATAAATTGTTTTGATGTTGTGAACAGAAATAAATTAAGAGATTAGCAGTTTGGTAGCAAAGACCCACCCATATTCTGTCATACACATCTAACTTCAAGGTCTGTTTCTGAAAGTGAAAGGACACTGATGAGAGGACAGAGACAAAAGGTCATTAGTCATGTTCCCCAGAGCACAGTTCAGTTCGGCCAGCCTTTGAGGTGGGAGGGGGTGGTGGTCACAAATAAACTGGGAGGTGAGGTAAGGTGGTGGCTCCTGGCCTTGTTCCCAGAATAAGGCTTCTTGGATCATTCAGATTAAAGAGCTGGAGGAAGAAGGGTGGGGAGTAATTCTAGGGACCTGTGATACAAATGAGGGCAGACCTAGAGTTCCATTTGATTCAGGATTCCAAGAATTGCCAGACCTAGAGAGTCTGATCTTCCCAGTCTCCCGTAGTCATATGACCAGGTCTGACTAGCACCTGGGTAGAATCTTATGGAGGTCTTCTTTTAGGTCTTCTTTAATCGCAACGATGAACAAAGGTGTCTTAACATCAAGTTCTGCTTCCACATTACAATTTCTCAATGGGTTTAATTTCTATGTGTATAAAGATCACTACATGGTATGACTTGGGTGTGTCATTTAAACTTCTGTGGCTCAATTTTCTCATTTGTAAAATAAGATAATAAAACCCATCATCCAGTGGTCATAAGGATTACATTAGGTACCTATTTGATACTAAAGAACCTGCCATAGTGTGCACTCAAACTTTTAACTGATTCTAATTCTGAATGTAAACAATCAATTCAAGGCAATTAGTGCTGTTAAAAAGCAAGTCACCCTTTGTACTGCATTTGCTTATTCAATCATTTATTTTCTCTCTATAGCTAGTAACTAAGACCTGTCTGCCAAACCATCAGAGACAAACAGGGTGAAAGGATGAGGGGAGAAGATTAGGATTGTGAAGGCCATTCAACAACGCGGTAACTGGTCTCTCCTGGAATTTCTGATCGCTCCTCCCTTCTGACTGCCAAGAAGACAGGCTAAAGCGGGCTGGTTTGAGGGTCTGAGCAGGCGCTGTGGAAAATGTGCTCTGAGAAGAGTCAACTCAGGGAAAGGGCTTGAGCCCCTCCCTCCAGTCTTAAGATAGCAGAACGTAACATGATTTCTTTGGCTGGAAAACAAATGTCCCTTTGCCTATCTTCCCTAGGTTTAATTAGTCTTCTGTCTTTCTCAGAATTCAGCCTGTTCATTTGCAAATGGAAGACATCAGAAATGCAAGTGTGTGTGGGTGTGGGTGTTGGTGGGGGGGTGGCTGAAGCTGAAGTGTTTATTTTCAAAGCCACAGGGGTCCCCATTTGAAAAAGCACCCAGCTTATCTCAATGTTTTTGTTTGTATGATTTTGAATTAAAAGGCTGGAGCAATTCATTTGGGAGATTAAGCTGTCTTTACAATGGGCCTTGTTGACCTATTTATTCACTAGTATTGCTAGGGTTAAAAAAAAAAAACCTACTACACTCTTCATTATTCAAGTGCAAAGATTTTAAAAGATCCCTTTGGTCTTTCATCTTATTGCCAATTAATTTTTCATTAAAATGATGTTTATTTGCTGGTCACAAATAAAAGTCACAAACCATGTGTTTAACAGTTTAAGGTTGCCAGTTTTAGCAAATAAAAATACAGAATGCCCAGTTAAATATGAATTTCAGAAATACAATGAATTATATTTTGGTATAAGTATGTCCCAAATCACCTGCAAATCATGGGGAATACTTACATTTTAAAAGTATTCATTAGTTTCCGAAAATTCAAATTTAACTGAGTGCTATGTATTTTATTTGCAACCCTGCCAGTTTTTTATGAATGTTTACATGTTCCAAGGATGCCAAGTGAAAACTAGAAGAAGTTCCATTTCGTTATTGTACTTAAACTTGCTCCCTGCAGAGATGAAGTACCTTATCGGTCAAAGTAATTCCCAGTTTATAAACAGATAAACTGGTATCTCAGAAAATCAAGTGAGTTTAACTAGAGGGTGAGATCTAGTTCTAATCACCAATGCCCATTCCGTTTATGGTAATTAATTCCATTTATGGTCATTCATGTTTTTTCTTTTCTAAACTTTTTTATTTAGAAAAGAGAAAACAAAACACAAAGGGGACAACTGATATCTCCAATTGAATTAAAAGTTAATGTCATGAACTACTACATTTAAACACCAACATCATCTTTCATTTATGTTACAAAGCAAACATCCTGCGCAAAGAGGAGCTGAAACACCCCAGTGCATGTCCTAAGGTTGAAGAGGCCTTTGAACCAATAAATAAGTGATTTCTCCATAGGAGACTAAACATTTACTTGTCACAGTAATAAAAAAGCAAGCTGAATTTTATGTAGCATGATCATTTTCATGGATATGTTAATATAGTTAAATGAAAAGAGGGATTGTTAAATTGTTTTTCAATTAAAATTAAAATTTTTGCCTTTGACTCAAATCTTAGCAAATATTTTCAAACATCACTATACCTATTTTGTACTTAAAATGATTAAATTCTTCCTCCTTCCTGGTCATTATAAATATGCAAAAAGGTCTATGTGTTACCTTCCTTACCCCAGAATCATATTGTAATAGTTGCAGTAATTCATTCCCAAAGACCCTGAGTTAATAAAATGTGATGATGAACTAATAAGCATAACTGTGCATAGCTTATAGAGGCAATTTTGTTACCTTAAAACCACATCTAATCATCTAATATTTAGGAAGAAAGGGTTTTTGGCTTCTGGGCTTGTTCGTTTGTTTGTTGGTAAACCTCAAAAGACCTTAATTTTTCTTTTCTTTTCTTTTCTTTTCCTTTTAAATTGGCACCTTTCAGGGAAAGTAAAAAAAGAAAAGGAGACATCAAGTGAGAAGCTCAAATTAAGTTTCAAATCTTTGGTCAAAAAATGCCTATTTGCCATTTAAATAAAATATTAGAAAAATCTTACTAGGACTTGATTTTGAAACAAACCTCACGTTGGAGGCAAGTCTCGCTAAGAAATGCCACTGAAAGCTGCTACTTGACCCGGAATTCCTTTACAAGAAAAACTAGCCATAACTACATGTGCGACCTGTATGAGAAACTGCCGGAATGTCAACCTCATCTGCAGTGGCCCCATATGGCCTGATCACTCTCCCTGGCATGATAAATCACTGGCAGAATCCTTACCTTCCTACGTTTGATCTCTGCTCAGCAAGATGTGGTTTTGATGTGAAGAACTCCAGATCTCTTAGGTCAGAGACAAATAGCAGTGGCACTGACCTGCAAAGTGCTAAGTCTCTATTAGCCTCAAGTGAAAAGCCGTAAGCTTCTGACAAGTTCCCTCTGCGCGGAGCTGACTGGCCCGCGGTGGTTTTCAGGAGCCGGCTAACAGAAAAACTGTTGCTAAGGTTTCGAAGAGAGTACCAACAGACCTCTTCTTTTTACTGCTATTGCCAAGTATTAAAATAAAGTTTCCCTAAGATTTAAGGACACATTCTCTTGGGAGTCACTGCTCTAATTTCTAGTCCTATAAGTCTTTAGCAAAAGCTAAAATGTTGATTTCCAGTGGATCTTTATGACACTGAGAAACTGCTCGTTTATATAAGGAGAATTAACAGAGATTTCTGCAGACTATTCTTTGGTAATTATAAGGACATCCTTGGGATCCCTTGATGGGACATTATCAAACGTACAAATTATTTAACAGTAATCATAAAATGAGAGATCTGAAACAAGCCTAAGAAGGCACATTTGGAAGACTTCTTGGAAAAAAAAAAAAAAAAAAAAACCTGGTGTGTTTAGACATAATTTGTCACTATAAAAAAATTAAACTTCAAAGTAACTCCAAAAACTGTAAGATTAAAATTGGTGTGAATTTTAGTTGGCTGAAATAATGAGGCGTTCTGAGAAAGCAAAAAGTGTGCTATCATTTTAACAGCTTCGTTATTTCAATAGCCATCCCTTTATACCACTCAGTTAGAGACATTCATAAATAAGTCTCTCATTATCTCTTTGTAGAACTGACTCAGTGACTTGGCAAGCGTTATAAAAAGCAAAATGTTTGGTTTCTTTTTAGCTAAATGTAGTTTCTCTGTCCATATTTGTACATACACATATTTGTACAACACTAAATGTTGGATCTCTCTACTTAATTTAGAACTCATCAAGAGTTTCAAAAATCCCTCTGTTTCATGTACTTTTTTTTTCCTAAGCCCTGTATTTTTTGGTTGCAATTTCTGGTAATGATATCAGAATGTGGGCAAACCTCATTAGTCTCCCTGTTGTTTGCAGGACAGGATTTATGCTCAATGTGCTAAACACAATGACACACATCACTAAATAGATAGAACTACCACCCAGGCTCCAATCTGAGAAATTTTTCACTCAGTACAAACTATCAGCATGGGGAAGCATGAAAGAGCAATTACAGCCAACACATGTAGTCTTTTAAGTGTACACCAATAAATACCCATTTGTGAAGGTTAATTTAATGCAACCTGGGGTGTTATCTGGAATAGAGTATGTCACCAATTCAATCCATTAAGTAATTACTAAATTCTCAAGAGGGCTCACAGAAGTCAAATGTGGTTATTCCAGGTTCATTGCTTCTGGTCTCCCCAAGGACCATTTAGGCCAACAGCTGGAAGGGCGACTACAAAGGTTCCCAGGCATAACTAACCATTTAATGAAAACAGGTAATGAGTCTAACCAAGGAATGAGGGTCATCAAGAGCTTGTCCTGAGAGAAACACTTAGGGAAGCCAAAGAGAAGCACAAGTGCGTAAAAATAGAAAAGGAGATGAAAAAGATAAGAAGGGGCAAGTTTGAGGGGCACAGGAGAAAGAAAAATGTGTTCTCTCTAGAAATGTAGATAGAGAACTCTGGAGATCCTAAGATATGGCTTAACGACATCTTGTTCGCAGTTTCTTAAGTAGGATTTTTGAGCCATTTACAATGAAACATTAATTGTGCATCCCAATCATCAACCACCTGCCATCACTGGAACTCTATTAAATTTGGATATTGCATGGATTTCTGGAGACCACTTCCTATTTCTCTACTCTGCACCCCACTGGGTTACGTGCAGATTTAATAGTGGTTAAGCCTCAGTGAAAAATGATTGTGCATGAAAGACAATATGGAAGATAACAACCCAACTCTCTGACAAGTGTCTCTCCAACGAAATGATAGCTTATGGCAGGAGAAGAAACATTAGAAAGAATGTGAAATACATTGGCTTTCAACAGCCTCACACATCTTCACTCTTAAGTGAATCTAATAACCATAACAAAGAAAAGCACTTTTTGAACGAAAAAAACAAACAAACAAGCAGGTGTTATTAAGGGCCATGTGTGACTACCCAGTTAGTGAGAATCTTACAACACAGTTCTTTATCATAGCCTAAAGAATCGCACCTACCCAGGTGATTCATACTTAAAAGTGTTGATTATATCATCAATACTTTCCTTTTTGCCCTTTGAATGCGCATTCTCATCTTTATGTCAGGTTGAAGTTGTTGCTAATGGTAGCTATGAGAATGTCAACTAGGATCAAGTTTGGAATTTGTAGTCAGAGAATTGAGTTTGGGGTCATCTTGCAAAACACTGAGCAGAGCTTTAAACTAAGTTCAAATTTTATTGCTTTTGTTGTGATTTTTGGACTTGTTCTTACTGTTATGAGAAGGAAAGATAAAGGATTGAGTCCTGGAATTGCCACCTACTAGCTACAGAGACTGGAAAAAGTATTTAACTTTAATAAACTTGATGTTCTCACTTATAAAATGGGGATGTTACTATAATATTCCCATCAGAGACCTGCCACAATTATTAAATGTAATCATATTTGAAAATCACTTTGGATATTACAGTATTAATACTAGCTGAAGCTATTAGTAGCTATTAATGATAATAAAGTGTAATAAATATTCATTCAACAAACATTTCTTAAGCATTTATACTATGTGAACTATATGCTTCAGAAATACCAAGATGAATAAGAGTTCATAATCTAGTACAGTTGATGAGTAGGGAGTTAACAGAAAAATATGATACAAGGCACTGTACCATTTAGGAGGAGTCGAAACAGGCAATACGGCCATTTAAAGAATATAGGTTCATCTTAAGAAAAACTGTGGGGCCAACTCTATTAGTTATTACATAATATTATTATTCGGTTTTAGGGCTGGAAAATTTCATTCTTCTTCAATAGCTTCTTCAGAATTAGATGCACATAGTCACAGATCAAGTAGCTCACAAAACATGAGCACAGAAGTAAATGTACAACAGAGGTGAATGTACAGCTTTGAGTTTAAGACACAACAATTTAAAACATTAACAAAATACAAAGTAATGTTATTTTCAAGCCCAGTGCTAAGGAATAATTTAAATTCTCTAAACTAACAGGATTAAGCACAATACTGAATCAGTTACTTAAGAAAATTCCTACTAGAAATTATTTTTCACATTATATTCATTGTCAGTCACCTCTCTAGTTTTCTCCATTCCTTAAAGCAAACAGCACAGAGTGAAGAATTCATCTATTTCCCAGGAAATGGACCTTCTGTGTGTGTGTGTGTGTGTGTGTGTGTGAAAGAGAGCAAGAAGAGACAGACAAGAGAGGAAAAACACAACAGAGCTAACATTTGAGCACTGACTATGTTCTAGATAAAGTAAGAAAAGTAGAGAAATTAGTCTTGATATGAAAAGCTATAATGTTCTTATATCCCAAAGTTTTCTACAATGACTCTTTAAAGGTAGGTATATAGAATGCTTTCTTGTTCTTAGTTTAGAAAAACCAACTAAAAGAATCCACAGCAGTGGACTGATTTATGATATTTCCCATAATGGAGAAGACTGAGCCTGGAGAAAAATCACACGTTCTGGACTTCCTAATCTTTATTCCAAAACTGCATAGAATAGCATCTTGAAAACTTCTTAAAATATTAATATTCGGCTTTCCTATACATGTTACATCCTGTGCCCTTAAAACTTATCTGTGTTCTTATTCATAAACAAATACCAGTAAGACACAAATACAGCCCTGGCTGGTAGCACAGTGGATAAGGTGCCAGCCTGCGAACCCAAAGGTTGCAGGTTTGATTCCCCAGCCAGGGCACACAACAGGATTGCAAAACAGGTCTCCAGTCAGGTCTGTGGCTGGAAGCATGTGAAAAGCAACCATACATTGATGTCTCTCTCCCTCTCTGCCTCTCTCTCTTCCCCTCTTTCTAAAAATAATTAAATAAACTATTTAAAAAAAATATATATATATATAACAACTTTACCAATAAAAATAAACTTAAGAAGACTATATAAATGAGTATCTTGAAAAACTTGGAATAAGATTGATTGGAATTTGATTCCTTGAGACACCAAGAGCACTAAACATTTTTTTAAAGGAAAAATTCTTCTATAATTGCATTTAAAACTGTATGGCAATTACACCAAAAAGACAGAGAAGAAAAAGCACAGGGGGAAGAAAATGTTCATTAGTAAATAACTGTTAAAAGATAATAATCTTGAATATGTAAAAATTGCTACAAGTCAGGAAAAGCACACACAGGCACAAACAGAAATGAGCAAGTGAGCCCAAGCTGGGTGGGTAAGGTGCCAACCTGCAAACCCAAAGGTCGCAGGTTCAATTCCCCAGCCAGGGCACATAACCAGGTTGCAAGCCAGGTCTCCAGTCAGACCTGTGGCTGGAGGCAGGTGAAAAGCAACTATACATTAAAAAAAGTGCTGGAAACAGCTTAAGTGCCCATCAGTGGATGATTGGATCGAAAAACTTTGGTACATTTACACAATGGAATACTATACAGCAGAAAGAAAGAAGGAACTCCTACCCTTTGCAACAACATGGATGGAACTGGAGAGTATTATGCTTAGTGAAATAAGCCAGTCAGTGAAAGACAAATATCATATGATCTCACCCATTACAGGACAATAATGAACAAAACTAACAACAAGCAAAACAGAACCAAATATATGAATACAGTGAATAGGCCTTCAGTGATCAAGGGGAAGGGGGTTGGGGGGAGGGGGCAGGAAGAGGCAAAGAAGGGGAACAGTTTAGACAAGAACCTAGTATAAAGGAACCATGGACATGGACAACAGGTGGGATTGACTTTGGGGGGGAATGGGTGGCTGGGGAGGGGGACAGAGGGGAGCAAAAAGGGGATGGATGTAATACAACAACAATAAAATTTTTAAAAAAAAGAAAGAAATGAGCAAGTGATATATTGGCCAATTCACAAAGGAAGAAAGTCAAGTGGCCAATAAACATATGAAAATATGCTCAGGCTCACAAGAACTCAAGGAAATGCAATTTAAAACAGTAATTATATAACATTACACATTCATCAAATTAGAAAAATTTAATAAGTATGAGAATTCTAAGTCCAGAAGTACAGGTGAGGATGTAGAGTAATGTGAACTTAGCTAATACTGCTGGTTGCAGTGGAAACTAGTATAATTGTGTTGAACAGAAATTTGGCAATCTATAATTAAGCTGTAACTATATATACTCCATGAGCCATCAATATCACTACTAAGTATATATCCTAGAAAGGTGCATAAGGAGATATGGTTGGGAATGCTTAATGCAGTATTGTAATAGTAAAATGCTGGGAGTATCTTAAATGCCAATAATAGAAAACTTTTAAACTGTGATATATTCAAGAATAGAATACTATGCAACAATGACAATGAACAAATTGCAAGAACATGGAACCACACAGGTAAATCTTGAAGATATTAAGCAAACAAATCAAATTGCACAAGGATATAGATACCATACTACCATTTATATAAAACTATTTAACATGCAAAACAGTAGTATATATTATTTGTAAATACATGTACATATACCTATGGGAAAAATAAACAGCCCCAAGGAAGGAAGGGGAAGGCAGAGAGGAAAATTGGAGTTCACCAGGGGAGCTTCAGACATTTCTTTTTTACAAAATTAGAAACAAACATTGCAAAATGTTAAGAACTAACAAATCTTAATATAGGCACATGTTTGTTATATTATTACCTACTGTCATTTGTATGATTGAAATATTTCATTTCCTGTCAAGTATGTCTAACAATACAATATGTCGGTGACCTGCTGAGCCACAAGCATCTCTTTGCCTTCCAAATTTTCATGGTGCTTAAAATGCACTCATCTCAAGCATTTAGCATCTTCTATCTTATACCACAGTTATCTGTGTGCATGTCCTCATCCCATGATCAAATGAAAATCCTTGCCTGCCTCTTTAGGCACAGTCCACATCTGTGTACCTTCGTGCTAGACAGTGACTAACGGTGCTTGGTATACAAGAAGCCCTAATAAATGTCAAATGAACAAATGAATAAATAAATTCAGGGAAGCAAATGGGTAGCTCTGGCTGCAATTAAAAAAAATTAAAATGACCCCAAGATAAAACAATTAGATATGACCTTCCCTGTGAAAATCAAGTTACATTGGTATGCTAGGTATCAGACTTTAAAATAAAAATGAGGCAGCATTCTCTGGTTTCAAGCTTGCTAGGGAATTTAACCAGTCTCTTACTGGTTCCTAATCTCTCAAAAAGGATTCAGTGAGGAAGTCCAATTTTCACACCTAGGAAAATGAGATTTTAAGTTATCCTCTTTAGATTCTTTAGATATTTCATAATTTTGTCTTCCCAGGCAAGGTGTTATTTCCTCTCTTCCTTCCCACCCTAAACTATCCACCATTACACCTCAGCCCACAGATCTGGTGTGTGTTTTGCTGCTGGGGTTGGGGAGGAGGAAGGTAGTTTATTTTTGCCTGTTAATGAGTTTACTAAATCCACCACATTTACCAGGTCCACTTATGTAGAGATAGGTTCCATCCTATCCATAGGAAGAGCCACAAAACCTGTACCATTTTCTGGACTCAGTTTAATCCTAAAGAAGGGTTGGAGAGAGGTAGAAGAAGGTATGGGGAGAATAAATGGTGATGAAGGAGACTGGATTTGGAATGGTAAACACACAATACAATGTACAGATGATGTATTATAGAATTGTACACCGGAAACATATTATTTTATTAACCAATGTCACCCCTATAGTCAATTAAAAGTAAAAGGGAAACATTAAAAACATATTTAATATATTCACATTTATGTTTATATTTATTAATAAATAAATATACTTAAATTATAAGAAGAAAAAAGAAGCGCCTAAACATGACCTGGGACAAAAAATCCTAAGAATCGCTGGATTTGAAATCAGAAGACTTAGTCTAGACAAATCAAAATTTGTCTAGACACGTTGAGACAAATATACACAGACATCATTTTTAATTACTTTGAAAGTTTTTCCTATATTTTATAATCAAGACTGGAATGTGTTTTGGTACCAAAGATATCCTAAATTCTTCTAAATAAGAGAAAGGCGGCTCCAGTTTCAGATGGACAATAGGTTTTATCTTTCCAGAGATTTGGGAATAAAGAAACTGCTACTTTGGCTCTCCAAAGGACAAAACATGATGAGGAAAGGAAATAGAGCAGAGAGCTACTTCTGTGGTAATAGAAGCTGAACTGGAGGAAGAGGAAAGCTTCCTCCTATAGTAAAAATGTTGATGTTCACCCATGACATTCTGATTTTCAATCACATTCTACAGAGGTCAATAAACGCCCATGTTTAGCTCCAGGGAAGTTTAGAGCCCAGCCAAAGTCTAGATAGTGGATGCAGCCAATTATTATTCCACCTGGAATTTTCAAAGGCTGGAACAGTTTCCAAATCATGTGACACAACAAAGACTTGCTGTAAATAAACTCATTTACAGTTAAGATTTTGAAAGGAAACAATTTGAACATAACTAAAGCCAAAACCAAACAATACAGAAATGCAAATGATAAAGAGTTCCCAATGAATAACCTTCTATATCTGAAAGGTAAATGGAATAGAGCTCCAAGATATGTCTGAAAAGGCAATTAAAAATTAATCAAGGTGACATCATGGCAATCTTTTCTATATGTGCTAGACTTGGTATTTGAAGAGAAAGAACTGACTTTGAAATGGCCTGTTACAACAAATTTAAAAATTAAAGAAACATTAGGTCTTTCAAAATAGTCACTGCATGGTGCTTTCACTTTCTGGAAGCTTAAGTGTCCCAAAATTGGACAGTTAGGACTAGTGAGTCTTTTCAGTTTTAAATTGTATAACTTAATATACCTTCCCATTTCCAAATAGTATCTTCCTTCTGAAAATGCTGCCATACTGCCTACACTTTCGCATCAGTAGTGACTTGGCGACATCTTTGTCTGAACTGCTTAAAATACCACAAATGGCTCTTTGTAATCTGACATTTAGGCCCAGTCAGTTGGGTATACTGAGGTATATTAAATCTAAATTTTGGCACAAGTGTCAAGATAACTGATTTGATTATTAAAATAGTCATGCACTGCTTAACAACAGGGATTCCTTTGTGAGAAATGCATTACTAGGCGATTTCAATTTTGTGTGAATATTGTTGAGTTAATTTACACAAACCTTGATTGGATAGCCTACTCCTGTGATACATGTCTTACTTTTTACAACTTACTTTTCTTTTTTTTTTTTAATTTTATTGTTGTTGTATTACATCCATCCCCTTTTTGCTCCCACAACTTACTTTTCAATTGCAGTGGACATACAATAGAATATTAGTTTCAGGTGTACAGCATAGCAATTAGATATTTATGTCCCTTTTGAAGTGATCACTCTGGTAAGTCCAGTACCCAACCTGGCAGCACGCATAGTTATTACATTATTACTGACTATAGTCCCTATGCTGTACTTTACTTTTATATGACTGGCATGCAATAGGTTTTTTTACACCAGCATCACCGCAAACACACCAGTAATTCTAGTTTAAGCCCTGTCTGTTGGCTTTTCTTTTTATAATGCAAGTGTCTGATTTAAGCTGTGATTGCTGAGGCATCCGCATGAGGCATCTGCTTCTAGTAAAACTATCCGGACTACACACAATGCCAGTCACGTGACTGGGTAAAGTCAGTCCACCTCCTCTAACTTAGGCTCCTGTTTTAGAGATCTTGGTTGATTAAGGTAACTGACCATTTTAGACTACTTTTTTTTTTTTTTTAATCTTTCCAAGCTTTAAGTTCTCATTCCTATGTTTTACATTCACCAATAAAGAGTGACCCCATGTGAAATCCTGGGCAGGCCTCTCTACTGAGGGCCTTACTGTGCCCTGGGGCATGTGGGAAGCTCCCAGGGCCGGATGAGCACCCCAGGCATTTCTAGCTAGATTTTGACAGGCAGAAATGCCATAATGCTTTTGGCTACAGCATTATGATGGCTACAACATTACTAAGGGATTGGAATTTTTCAGCTCCGTTTTTCTCTTTCTGGGCCACTATAGTAAATACAGTCCCTTGTTGACCTAATCACCTTTCAGTGGTATGAGACCCAACTGGCTGGGAAACTGATTTGGTGACTTTTTAGTAAAGATGAGACCTTGGTAGGGAAACCTCCAAGGGATCCCGTTTGGTGAAACTCCAGTGTAAACACACACACACTAGGCAGAATATTAAAATCTTATGACTAATTAAAAACTAAACAATGGCCTGTTTGTAAACTTGATTGATCATACAATTCTGAACTTTCTTAATGGTATTTCATGAATTTGGAACTACAAATATAATCATCACTTTACAAAAAATGAAATGGAATTAGCTTTTGGCTAACTGTCATTATATGCCATTTACTTTCACACACTTGCTTATTTACTCTTGACAAGAACCCTGTAAGGTAGATACTGTTATCTCAATTTTGACAGATGTACAAATTGATACTCAGTGAAGGAAACACCATCCATAACTGTTCACATAGCTAATTAAGCACATATCTGATGAAGACTTGAATAAAGGCCTATTTTAACTCCAAGCCTTTCATTTTCTATAAGTCAAGGACTTATAAATATTTCTAGAAGGTGAACATGTGGTCTCTATTGCATTGTATTCCAAAAGCAGCCACAGATAATACATAACTGAATGAGACTTGCTGTGTTCCAATAAAACTTTATTTACAAAATTACGTGGACAGGATATAGTTTGCTGATCCCTGCAAGCCATCAAGATAATTAAAAAGGCAAAAATGTCCATCAGTATTTGTATTCCATTACTCAACTAAGGACTTGAGAGAGAACTGTATATGTCAGTATTTGAGATGTTCTTGACTGGTCATGGTTTAATCACCCTGCTTATCTAATACTAATTATGCATGCCTGGCTGCTCTTGAGCATTACTACCAGGAAACAAGAGCTCACAGAACAGACTCTTCATAGAATCTTCTACCCTCAATCGAAAAACTAATTCCTCATTTTACAGGAAAAAAAGGACAAAAGTGCCTCAGCAAATGATGATTCCACATGGTAACAAAAGCCCACACAGCAGAAAGCATTAGGACAGGCAGGACCCCAGGAGAATGATCTAATGCAGGTCTCTCAATGAAGTTGGTCAGCTTCCCTGGGTTAAATGGAGATGACACAAACATTAAAAAGCTGTGCAATTTCAAAAAAAAAAATTTTTTTAAATACAGGATCCCCTCTAACTATAAAGTTTGATTAACAGTTTCTGATCAAGACCGACCATCTTGATTAAAGGCTTGGAAGTTAATAGACCTGGCCCAACTTGTAAGAAATGATCCCTGGGATAGGCAAAACTCTCGCCCCAGATATAAAAAGCATAGAAACATCAAAAATAGTAAAGTCAGGCAACCAAAAGTCACAAAAGGTAGCTCCTTCTTAAGAGGCATAGGCCAATCCATATTCTCTCCATGTTTGCAGTGGAAGTAACACAAAAAGTACAGATTTAATCTCTCTCTCTCTCTCTCTCTCACTCTCTCTCTTTCTCGACCATTAGTGAAAGCAAAGGATATAGTGACGAAAGCTCTGTCAATTTTTAAAACTGAAGGCCAAGGTCTTCTTTATCAATTATTCCTACTTCTTCTTCCCCTCTCCCCCACAAAACTTATTGCAAGGATCATATTAAGCATTAAGTATTTTAAGTACTATTGTCATTATTGTTCATTTTACATTGATCAACTGAACCACTGACAATTTTTGGCACTTAATGCTTCTAATAAGACCCTACTCTCCTAGAAGGTGGATGCTTCCACAGTCCAGCTAGCATAATGTAAAGCACAGTTGTTAGAACATGGCCACTCAAATACCGTTTGAACTGAATTGAAATTGACCTCAGAAAACAGATGTTCAATAAAAAGTTGTTAATTGAATAAAAGAAAAAATAGTAGTTACCCAATGCATATTAGCTCTGATAATCAGTTGATACCTTTTATTTTCTCCCATCTAGTTTAGTAGGTCAATAACCATAAATGTTCCCCTTCCACTCTCTGTTCTAACTCCTCATAGAATTAGATGCTGGAGTAAAAAAACATTTCATGTTACTGTTAGTCAGAGATGTGAACTTTCACTGAAAAAGTGATCAACAGAGAAAGAGAGCAAGGCTTATGTTGAGTGTGTGTGTACAGTGGGGTGGTTGGGGGAACAAAGGGACTAGTAGAACCAGAAGAGATGATACAGACAATGGAGAAAGTAGGGGTGGCATTAAGGTGGAAAGCTTCCGAAGACCTGGGAACCTGGAAAAGAACCTCTGCAGCTCCGGGCAGTCAGTCAAGTACTAGGCTTGATTATACAATGTGTGTACTCCTGTGATACAGTCAACTACAGAAAAATTCTAAAAACCAGGCTGATAAAACAGAAACAACTCAGAAAAATCTTTTAATTCATAAAAGCATAGCTAAAAGCAATCAGCTCTTATGTTAGCTGTTAAGCATTCTTCTTAGGATACAAGCAAGACAGTATACGTTCTTTGTGCCTCAAACTAGTCCACTCGCTCCCTCATGTTGGTGCTGTTACCACTCTTTCTTGACTAACACAGTCTTTTTTGTTTGTTTATTTGTTTAACATATTCCTTAATAAGCAGTTTTAAAACTTGGGGTCCAGCTTGCTTTATTAGGGAAAGAAAAAGACATATTCCAAAGATGGTATTGCCTTTGATCATTAGTGTAAAATGGGTCATGGATCTTAGAGAGGTAGGCTGATTTTTAAAACTAAATGTAATTGCCTGAAAGTCAATACATGCAAAACCAGGAATTTAGCCCTTTCAAGATCCTTTAAGATTGGACTTTCATTTTGGAGCATTTCACAGGACCTTTGACAAACAAAAGCAGTGACTTTTTTTTCTAATTATCTCCCCCATTCACCGTTTACCTAATAAATGCTAACTAGTTTTAGAAAAGAATGGTGAAAAATACAGGAAAATACCAGATCACAGTGAAGTTTTCTAAATGCATGCTACTTGAAATTCTCAATAGTATAATGTTAGTCCCCAAATTGTATTTTAAAATCCTATAGCAATAGCTTTCACTAAAGATGTATTTGTTTAACAAGACAAAAATGATTATTCATCTATGTTTGTCTTGTACCATTTTCTGACACAAACACTATTGTTTCTTTCCTATGTGTTATTTAACAAAACTTTCAGCATAATAATTTTAGCCATTAATTATCCTTTCTGAAATTCCTTGTGAATGTGGTATCAATGTTCTAAAGGACTAACTAGCCCTTCTACCTTGTTCATTCTTCTGCTTCATAGTGCTAATGTAATTTCCCTCACTTCTGATCATAAGTGAATTTTTAAAAAAAACTCTCTATCAATCTTATTTTCCTTTTTAAGTAAATCAGCATTCGCCATTACCCTTAGCTACCAAAGGCTACCAAGAGCGGCTTCTGCTCTGTTTTAAAAAACTGCTTGCCCACAATGCTCGTCTCAGAAAATTTTAAAGTCTTACTCAAGAACTGAGGAGGAAAGGTGCTGGGAATGTCCACAGATATCTGATTTTACAAGGTTTTGTGAAAAGAGGTTACCTTTAGATTAGTATTACTCAGTATTTATGAGGGTTGTTTGTCAAGCCAAAACTAAGGTGCCTCCTCCCCACAAATTAAAGAATCAAGTTACAATCCATTATTTCATTTCTGATTGTTTTTCTTTGTAATAAGTGGGAAAGTGGATACTGGATAAAAGTCTCCTCTGAGCGAAAAGACTCCACATTAAAGACTTCAATTAGCTATAAATCAGTTGCCTTTCCTACTGGGGGAGAACAAGAGAAAAATAAAGAGAGCAGGAGTAGTCAGAGAAAAAGAGAACTGGACAAGCTTCCGAATTAAATTCTGAGATACCTACTGCATATCTAAATCTCCTTTCAGGGTCGTGAGCAAAATCCGATCAAAACTAAGACTCAAATCAAACCCTCCCGAATCTGAGGATTAGGTCCTCTCTCAGAAGATCTTGCATCTTAAAGAACTATAAAGTGAGGCTCCAGAGGTTAGGGACCCTCATAAAACAAAACATTTATGCTGCAGGGTTTCTATGCTTGCTCCTGAACCCAGAGATGTGCCACACATTGGCACTATTGTTATGCAAACAGTACCTAAATGGCCTGTAACCATTAACAATCTCTCATTAAAAGGGCTTTCAAAAATTTGTCACACCATCTAAAAAAGCTAACAGATACATCAAATTCATCTAAATCAGCACTCAACACACGAATCACCCTGTGTAACCTAAAACTCAAAGCAAGTAAAATTTTAATATTATGATGGTTTCTTTTCATTTCTTTCTTTTTTCTTTTCTTTTTTTGTATTTCTTTCAACCATTAAGTCAGAACCAAACAATTTACTTCCAGGCGAAATTTGGTTTATCTTGTAATAAGCATGATGGAAAACAACTTTAACCACACTGTGTGTGCTCAGTGTGTGTTTAAGTTAATCGGGAGACGTTTAGGGTAGAGAGCAATTTCAAGAAAGAAAATCCAACAAGAAAACGGTGAAATGAACTCCAAGAAACATGACTTTAAATCCCATCTCCTTCCCCCCAAATGCTATAGCATTACAATCCCCTATATGAGTAATTAATAATAAAATCTTTCTATGGAGAATTGCTGGAAAGTAAACTCAATTTCTATTAGGTAGCGAACACACATATAACAACAACAACAAAAAAATTCCTGCTTGGCAGACCCAAGATGTCAGAGCTCGTTAGAAAGAATATATGTTCAGTTCAAAAGAAAACCTGTTAATGTACACAAATAAAAAGACTTTCCAAGTTTTCCAGGAAAACTGCCACTGCCTACAAAATTCGAATGCAATGCTGACATTGGATCCGCTGTGCTCTCGGCAGCCAGGTTTCCATGAAATCTGTGAAGGCAGCCAGAGCTCGGCGTGTCCTGACAATTCCTACGGGAAAGCCGCTCCGCGCCGTCGGAACGTCGGAGGACCTGAGCGGGAGAGGCAGCCGGGAGGCCCCCGACAGCCAGGGAACCGGGCAGAGACGACCAGGCTACGCGGCCAACAAGGCAAGGACACCCTCCTTCCCTGTCTGAGGAGTCAACGCGGTGCCGTGACGACGCCTTCCCCGCAGCGGTCGGGACCCTGACAACCGCCTGGGAAGGCAGCGGCAGGCACGGTCTGCGAAGAAAGCCGTTGGCGGCGACCCCTCGGTGCCAAGCTTCAAGCTGTGCTAAGCCCCCGAGGTGGTGTCCCAAGACCCCTGCGAACCTTCAGAAGCCCCAGCCCTGAACACAGGCGCCCCCTCTGCTGCGCGGGGATGACGGACTAGCTCAGGGGACCCCGACCCCCGACTCCTTCGGGCTGTTCTCTCCCCCTAACAGGCGGAGGAAATCAGGAAGGTTCTAGAAAGTCTCCGTGGACGGCAGGTCCTCGCCGGCCGCTTACCTTGGTGTACTTGATTTCGAGGTTGGGTGTGGGCGACGGCAAAAGGTGCAGGGAGGCCATGAGGGCAGCAGGATCGGCCTTCACCTCACCGGGCATCTCGATCTTGCTAGAAGTCATGGTGGTGGGCCGGGCTGTCGCTGGCCCCGCGCGTGGGCTGTGCGGGCTGTGCGGGCTGTGCGCACGGTCCGCGGTGCCGGGCGCGCTCGCCTGTATATAGGCAGGTGTCAAGCTGGGGCTCTTCTTATTGGACGTGAGGGCCGAGGCGCGGGGGTTGGTCCATCCTACCTAGGGCCCCGAGGCACGGCCGGATTTACATAAAAGCCTGCGGTCCGCTCGCTCCCGCACTCCGCGCACCCGGTCGAGAGCGTGTCGTGCCGCCGGCCACGCGGGAGCCGGCCCACGCCCCCGCTGCCGCTGCTGTCCTCGACGGCAGAACTGGAACCTGCCCCGCGGCTGCACGGGGCTCGGGCAGCGGGAGCCGGCCTCGCTCCAGGCGGGACAGCCGCGGCCGGAGGCTCACTTTTGCCGCGGCGGGCGCCGAAGTGGTAGTCGCAGCCGCGAGGCGGGACCTGCTGGGCGCCGCCAACGGCGGGTCGCTCCCGCGGCCCCTAGAGCGGGGCGAGCGGTCCCTGCGGAACAAGTCTGGGATACAGCTGCAGGGGGCGCAGAGATCCTCCGCCCCCAGCCGCGCCCCCGGGACCGCCAAACTCCGGTTGTTCTTTTCTCCCAGGGACGGGGACTGGGTGGCTCAGCTTTCCTGCCCCAGGCAGGGACGCGGGGGCCCTTCGCAACTGCCTCGGAACACACCTACTTCCCGCAACTGAGCCCAACTGCGGTTCGCCTTGGCCGCAGGGTTGGGGACGGGTAACGCTGACCGCCAGTTCCTCGCCCCACACTCAAAGTGAGTTACCCCCTTGAGCCGGTGGACTCCGCGCAGCCCTGGGCAAGCTGCTCCCGCCCAGCTACTGCCCTCTGCCGACCGGGACCGCCCCAGGCGGGCCCAGGTCCTCTCGCCCCTAATGCAGGTTTCAATCGCCCCTCTAGTCGTTCCCCCAGCCCTCCTTCCAGCCCTTACGCTCCTCACCCCAAAACACACAGAGATACCCTTGTTTTGCTCTTTTTGTTTTGTTTGTGTTCTTCACCCCGCAGACACTGGGCTCTGATTCACTTAACCTCCTGGTTGGGGTTGAACTTCCTTATTTACACCCCCTATTTTAAGTGTTTCCATAGCTCCAAAAGGTCGTCTTCTAGCTTGTGGGATCCTAAAGGGCAGCATGAAAGTGTCCGTCAAGAACCCAGAGATGCCATACCAGAATGGATTTAGGGCTCAGTGGGCTAAATTCCAGGTCTAAATAAAGAGACCTGTAGAGGTCACTTTCCCTCCTAAACTCCCATTGTAGGCCTGACAGAAGCCTACTGATTCTTACCTTAAATTCCATTTTCCGAGCCCTTAGTGCCCCACTTCTTTGGATGTTAAGTGTCAGCCAGGAAAAATCTTGCTTAAATACGTTCAGTACCTGAAACTGCCCAATGCTTAGTTCTAAGATGCTAAACAACAATAGAAATAGACAAAAATATTTCACGTTACTATTAAGTCTATAGAAATAACTTTCATCTTCTCAGGACTCAAAGTATCTGCCCAAGATTATGTGAGTGAATTGCTTTCATGAAGAAACTAGGGACCTTAGCTTGGGCAGTTGGGACATCTTGACTCACAGGGCATCTTTATACCCAAATGTTGTGCCTTAATAACATTATATGTTCATGAGATACACTTCTTAAAGAATGTTTTTAATCTTCACCCAAGAACATTTTTTTTTATTACTTTTTAGAGAGAGAGGAAAGGAGAGAAAGAAACATCAATGTGAGAAAGAAGCATCTATTCTTTGCCTCCTGGAGGTGGAAACTGGAAATCATACATACCTGTACTAGGCATAGAAGCTGCAACTTAGGCATGTGTCCTGACCAGGAATTGAACCTGCAGCCTTTCAGCTACCAGTGGAGGCTCCGACCAACTGAGCCACACTGGCCAGGCCTCATGAGATACACTGTTATGAAAGCTTTCATGGGTTAGAGAAGAAACAGGAATAAAAGAGTACAGTCTTAGAATTAGTTGGGGGAGAGAGGGAGAAGGTAGTAGCAAGGGAAATAAATCAATGATGCTGATAAAATAATCCCGCAAACATATTCTGAGCTCTTTACAATGCAAGGCAAGATGCTGAAGGCTGAGTTACAAACAAGAGGGACATTCTTTGCCATCCTTGAACTTGAAATCCTTCCCCACAGAGAGGTAGATCACTGGCTATGAGAGGTTGTGGGAAAGTTACACATGAGCATCAACACCATGCAGGAGGCCATCTGGGCCCTAAAGGAGAGGTGAGGCTTCCACAAGGGAAGAAAGGACAGTATAGGCAGAGGAATCCACCAGAACAAAGGCATAGAGATGTGAGAATACTTTTTAGGGACATAGTGTGGCTGGAGGAGCAGTAGATGAGGCAGGCAAGGCAGTTGACTCGAGATTGCAGAGGCCTTAATTCTTTTTTATTTTTAGTTAGTCGTGTTTATTTTTATTCATACTAATAGTTATTTTATTTATTATTATAGAGGCCATCAGGTACACAGGTTCAGCTTACCCCTTCTGAATAATAAGCATCCTTTATCTGGGGCTCAAAACTACCCCTAATTTTAAATCTAACTTCCTAACAAAATAAAGTGAAGTAGATCACAAGTTGTGTTACCTTGAAATACCACTCACTTGATCTGCATGTGATTTTTCTGGTTATAGTATCATTGCCAAAAATTGGAGGCCTTGTTGCCAGGGCAATGAGGGATAGTGCTCATGAAGTTGAGCCTTTACTTTACTTTGATGTCCCCAGTTTGAACTCCCACTGACTCCTGGCTTATCCTCTTTTTGTGGTGGCCAGAAGACAAACCTGGAGTTCACAGTTCTGTTTCTCGGTTCCCTCTGCTTCCTCATAAGGTCATGGAAACCTAGACGCTTTCTCCTAAGTTGACTAACAATTATTTTCTTTCAACTAATCTTGATACCTTTTCCTCCTTCCATTCAACAGTTCCCCTTTGGCCAAATACTATCTGCTCAACACAGGCTGTACATAGTACGGCTCTACAAAAGTTTACCTGACCTTCCACTACTGTTAACATTGGGTTAGTTACCATTTTTCACCATTTCAAGTGTTATTGTATGGAACGTATTTTTGTGTATATGATCTCTTTCTGAAATATTAGGTTTAAAAAAAGAAATAGGTAACGATAAATTTTCTTTCAAGAAGGCTATTTCCAATTCGTATTGTCACTAAGTGTCAGTTAGATCACGTTTCCCTATACTATTCCTGACCAAGGCATTATTTCCTCACCTAAATAATAGAATGCAAAATTGTCATTTTAACCTATTAGTTTTATATAAAATTTGACTTTCAGGTATAATACCATAGCAATTTAGGCTTCTTTTTAGTTTTTAGTTAAGGAGGAAAAGTATTTGTTGTTTGAGAAATATATTGTAGAGATCGATGAGGAAAACTGAATGAAATAAAGATTTCTCCCCAAAAAGGAATACTTTTGATTTTGACAGGAACTGAACGCCTCACTTGAACTTCAAGCTTCCATGTGCAAGGGCTATTTCAACCTCAGGTAGCTCTGCTTAATGGCCTTCCTGTTCCCATCACTAACCGTGATGGCAACCTACCTTTTCTAACGTACACTTGCATTTTAATTTATCTGCAAAAATAAATCACACATTATAGCATTTCTCTCTTCTGGGCTAATTGAATTGGTTCCTTAAATGTCTCTATGTCTAATGATTTGTAAGAGGCATATTGTTTGAAATATTTAAAAAATTAGGGCCCTTGGGTTGTGCACAGAATGAGTGCTTATTTCAGATATAAGTGTTTCCTAATGATCTCATTTATCTCAGATAGGATATGCTGGGCTCCTTTACGTGAAATGTTTCCTGAAAACTGTAACAGGGAAGCTTAATGCATGGTATATTTATAGCAAAGTGGTATTTAATTTATTAACAAAAGCTTATATAGAGTGTTACATATTTCCATCCAGAATTGCTTAATGAAGTATTTTGAACTCATTAGGAAAACTTCTATTAAAGAAAATTGCTTATATTTTTATTTAATGCGAATATTAACTTTTTACTTGGGATTTAAATACTCATTTAAGTTTCTTTTTCCTTTCAACATCTTTGAGACAAGAGGCTGAGTTTGTAGCATTTATTAACCATAAAAATTCTCTACATATTAAGTCTCTCATGCCCCTACGTGGCCTCTGGTCACTGTAGTCTATGAAAAGGTGTATTTATGGTTGTAGTGAGTAGACTCCTTATGGTTATGATTCCAAAAAATCATGTTTTGATACAAAATACAATTCTTGCCTTTTAAAATATACCCTCCACTTGTTGGGAACCTCAAGAGACTATTTCAAAAATGGAAACTAGACTTGTCTTTGTTGTAAAGCCTAGTTCCACCTCATATATGTTAAAGGCTTCAATCTAGGCGCAGAGAAGAGCTCAGTACTGTATCAATAATCACTCTTAGGAGGCATGGGGAAAAATTAAAAACACAGTAATGCCCCCTTTTCTTATAGGCCTGAGGAAAAAAGCATTAGCTCCCTCTGCAGTTCATGGTATGTATGTGCAAGTGGATATTCTTTAAAAAGCAGTAACTTGAATTCAATGTTTTTATCCACTACTGATGAGAAATCTTTGGAGTTGTTACATTTTTAATTCAAATTACTCTGGAGGGAAAAATATCTCAGAATGTAGATAAATTTGAGACTACAGTTAGTTTAGGAAATAAACTTTCATTAAAAGATCATTTAACTTTTGAGGAAAGAATAATAGCGCTCATTAGCCTGATTTACCATAGAAACTGAAGTACTTAGAAGACTATAGTCTTGCTCATAGAACATGAAGTATTCCAGAGCAAGTCACATGGGTGTGTCTCAGATTGAAAGCAACTATTTTTATCATGGTAGATGAGGAAGGGTTACTAATAGGCAAGCTTCAGAATCTTTTTTTTTTTTTTTTTCTCTCTCACCTAAATAAGTGCTTGGGATGTAACTAGGTTAAATCTGCTCCTCTGTTTTTCTTTCATGTTTCTTAGTTTGCATTTTAATTTTTACTTTTAAAATTCTTTACATCCACACATGACTCTTGGTTGTTACTACTTACTTTAGGCCTCTCCATTCTTAAACATCAGCTTCCTTCCAAGTCTTTCTGCCCTTATATAGAGTCATTCACCCAAAAAGTCTTTGGGTATAAAGAATTCTCACAGAATTTTGGTGATATTTGCAACAAGGATTCATGTTCATGTTCACTAGAAAATGAGACTAAATGAACAATTACTGTTTCCCTCTTTTGCATGGTAGAATGAGCCACAGAAAAGATCATAAGGAACATTTTAGAAGCCTTGACAACAGAGGGGAAATGCCAGCCTCCTTGTCAAACTACAGAGGAGGAGTCTCCTGCTTCAGGCACACCTCTCCCCCTTTCAAAGTATCTGTGATGCTTTGGCTCCTGTTACTAAACCTGGATTTTTTTTTCTTCCCTCTATCAATAATAGCTTTGAAGAAATACTAATGCTCATTGATGACAACTTATGAGCCTTTGCTCTTCGCAGACTCATAACATTATTTATTTATTTATTTATTTATTTTTAGGTATAAAGGTAACTGATGTTATCTGTTAAGTTTAACTGTTTGTAAAATTGGAATTCCCAAAAGCAAATACTTGGAGGTGAGACTGCCTCCTACTTCCCAAATCCAAGTTGAATGTTCTCAAACATAAGACTCTGTGACACCAACCCAGCCAGAAGAGCAAATAGGGGAGCGGCCAAGGCAGCTCATGTTTTCCCACTTAGGAAGAAAAGAACATTAAGTGGCACAGTAGTTCATGTCTCTAACGCTTATATTCCTGCTATAGCAGGATCTCTATGAGGCTACTTGAGTCTGCTCTGCAACCTCTGGATTAGAAAAGTGGATTCTATGCTTCCCACTTGGTAGACTTTGATTGGCTATTTTTCATTTACTATTTGAAAAACACATCAACCCTCAAATGGATTGACCTTTCTGCTAATGTATTTCACCTAAATTAACAGAGGCAATTAACTCTCTTACATTGGAATTATGCAGTTTCCAATTCACATTTATCAATTCTTAAATGCTTGATCTGGTGTTGCAGTTTAAATTTTTTATTATTACCCTTTAAATCTGAAGAAATGTCTTTTTTCTAATTAGCCAAACTTACATATTCTATTAATAGATTCATTATGCCTAATGAACATGGAGGCCACACTTAGCAACAACTGCCTGGCAGTTGGAAGGACTCAAACTTTCCTACTATGAAAAAAGAGAGCCTGCTATGTAACTAAAACGGCTTGAACTTGAATTTTAATGTTTCTGCATACTCTGATCTTCTTAGGAGTTTTATGGACCTGCTAACAAAGGAAAGACAATGTGTTGTCCAGAGATTCTGCCTTTCCAGAGAAAATGAGAATCAGAATTGCAAAAGAAATACACACTAAAGACATATTTCAATATAAAAGTGTATAGGTCTAGTTTGAAACCTACAATGATTGAATTTTTCTAATCTGAGTTATTCATAAAAAATGCTTAAGAAAATCATGAGAAAATTAATATCAAAAATTAAACAAAATGTTTAACTTACTATAATATATTTAGGGTCATTTCAAATTAATGTAATTTTATAGATTTAAATATATGGTCATTGTTTTGGAAACTAGAGGTTTCATTAGAAAGTTATATTGGGAATCTAGATAATTCAGAGAGCGAAAATAAATTTTCACAATATTTCTAGTTATTAATATCTGGCTTTTTAGTTTTCTGGCTATGAATAAATAGAGATTTTTAGTAATTATGAAATAGTCATGAGTTTCATGAAATAGTCATGAGGTGCCCTGGCTGGGGAATCAAGCCAGCAACCTTTCGTGGAGCCTTATCCACTGTGCCACCAGCCAGGGCAAAGTCTTTTTATCATTTTACACTCCTTACATTCAAGCTGACACTTGGATTATTAAAAGACCACATTTCTTACATTCATTTATTCAAACAAACAAAGTTGCAATAGCTTTGCTAAAGTAGCAAGTATGCATTTACCCAATATTCTAAAAGTGAATCACTGCAATATTCATATGTCTAAGACTGTGACCACTTATGTGCCTAGCACTGGCTAGACTCCCTGAGGGCATGTAAAAGGAAACTATAAGGTTAAACCTCAAATAATTCATAATTTGATTCTCATAAGGAAAATCTTTATAATTGATAACAAATATACCTAGGTTTCATATGTTTCAAGGGTGATTTACCCTCTTCTGTATCAAACATAAATCAGTTTCCCAATGTAAGTAGATCTTCCCCACACTGCTCTCAGAGAAGGAGCACAGGAAAGAGAAAGAAAAAGGCCCCTGGTGTGGTGAGGGGATGGAAGGCGGTACCAGAGTAAGATGGAGAGCCCTGCACTTACAAATATACCAAAAGCAAGTTTAATAAAGAATCGTTAAGGATCTGACTCTCAGTGACAATAACCCAAAATATCTACTGTTGTGACTAACGCTGTTCAGGCCTCAAGAAAATGCTCTTCTTCCTCTCTTGTTCTGTGTCCTGAAAACACAAGATGACATCAAGTGCGGGAAGACTGTGCGTCAAACACTGTCCTCAGTAGCATGCAGGGAGGATATGGGCGGTGCAAGTACAGAGGTGAGAGAAAAGAGAAATGAATTAACCTATCGAATCCTTCCTCTCAGCATGAATACAAAAGATTCTTAAAAAGCAGAAGTACTGTTTTCCAAGAGTGACAAATGTCTATTTTCCTGATCTTCTTTGTGTTCCATCTGGTAGTTTGTCAGGCAGTAAATGAACATAATTGAAATGCAAGAGGGTAAAGACAAAGGGAGAGTCTTAAAAGTAAGAGAAAGACATTTACCTACAAGGAAGCTTTCATAAGACTATCAGCTGATTTCTCAACAGAATCATTTCAGGCCAGAAAGGATTAGTGCAAAATCCTTTGTGATGAAAAGCAAAGACCTACAATGAAGATCACTCTACCCAGCAAGAATATCACTTGAAATGAAGGAGAAATCAAGAGCTTTCCAGATTAAAAAAAGCAAAAGGTGTTTATCACCACCAAACAAATATGACAAAATATGTTAAAGGGACTTCTTTAAGATAAAGAAAGAAGAAAAAAGGAACATAATTATAAAGAATTAAATGGCGATTAATATGTACCTATCAATAATCCTTTTAAATGTAAATAGATTAAAGGCCTCAATCAAAAGACATAGGGTAGCTGAATGGATAAGAAAATAAGACCAAAATATATGTTGTCTACAAGAGATGCAACTCAAAATGAAAGCCACACAAACAACTGAAAGTAATGAGATGGCTCTGGCTGGTGGTTCAGTGGATATGTGCTGGCCTGCGAACCCAAAAGTCGCTAGTTCAATTCCCAGCCAGGATAAATAATCAAGTTGCAAGTCAGATCTCCAGTCAGGTCCGTAGCTAGAGGCAGGTGAAAGGCAACCATACATTGATGTTTCTCTCCCTTTCTCCCTTCCCCTCTCTCTGAAAATAATGAATAAATTCCTTTAAAAATAAAATAATAAAAATACAATATTTTTTTAAAAAGGAAGTAAAGAGATGGAAAAAATATTTCATGCAAATGAAAAAAAAAACCTAAGGTAGTAATACTTATATTACATAAAATAGACTTTAAAAGGTGAAAGATTTATGCCACATTAAGAGAAACCAGAGTATGCCACGCAAAATAGGCTTTAAAACAAAGGTTATTATAATAAGAGACAAAGAAGGACATTACATAATGGTACAATAAGAGAATATAACACTTATAAACATTTATGCATCAAATGTCTGAGCACCTAAATATTTAAAGCAAATATTGATAGTTATGAAAGGAGAGATTGCCAGTAATGCAGGCACAATAGAGGATTGACACCAATGGATAGATCTTCTAGACAGAAAATCGAGAAAACGGCAGCCTTAAGTGACATACCACACCAAATGGACTTGACTGATATTTTCAGAACATTCCATCCCAAAGCAGCAGAATATACAGTTTTTTCAAGTACACATGAATCATTTTCAAGAATAGACTGCATATTAGGCCACTAAACAAATCTCAGTAAATCATATCAAGCATCTTCTCTGAACCAAAGGGTGGCCAGTTCGATTCCCAGTCAAGGCACACATCTGGGTTGCAGGCCAGGTCCCCAGTTGGGGATGTGTGAGAGGCAACCACACATGATGTTTCTCTCCCTCTCTTTCTCCCTTCCCTCCCCACTCTCTAAATATAAAATAGATAAAATCTTAGGGAAAAAAAATTTAAAAATTTTTAAAACACCTGGAGGCTAAATAACATGTTACTAATCAATGAATTGGTTAACAATGAATTAAATCAAGGAAGAAATCAAAATATACCTTGAGACAAATAAAAATGAAAGCTACCCAAGTGCCCATTGATAGAGAGGTGGATAAAGAAGTTGTGGTATGGATATACAATGAAATATTATTTGGCCATAAAAATGAACAAAATCTTACCATTTATGACTGTGGATGACTTAAAGAGTATTATGCTAAGTGAAATAAATCAGTCAGAGAAAGACAAATAACTATAAAGAACAAAATGAAAAAACAAAATTGAAACAGACTCATAGACACAGACTGAAGGTAACCAGGTGTGGGAGGTTAGATGACCTGATGAAAAATTGATGAAATTAAGTACAAACTAGTAGTTACAAAATATTCATAGGAGTGTTAAGTACAGCATAGGGAATATAGTCAGTAATATTGTAATAATTATATGGTGGTGGTGGGAATTGGGAATATGGGAAGGATATTATAAATTATACTATTGTCTAAGTACTATGTTGTACACCTGAAACTAATACAAAATAATATTGAATGTAAACTATAATTGAAAAATACAATTAAAAATATATTTAGTAAGATGTAATTATATTTTTAAGTGAAATAATTTTATTTATAAATTTAATATAGATTAATTTCTATTTTACTTTTTGGTTACAAAAGAAAATATAAAATATTTTAGAAATAACTTTTTGAAAACATGAGAAATACTTTAATGTTTCTATTTTTATTTAATTCACTTTTCTGATGAAATATACTCAAATTTGCACACTTTAACTAGATATAATTTTTTAATGGGAGATTGGGGTGGGGAAAAGAAAAGAAAGAAGAAGGAAGAAGTGGGATGGGGAGGGCAGGTGAGGGAGAAGGAAAGGGGCAGGGAGGGGAGGGAGAAGCTAAATATAATTTTTAAAAGAACCTTGAAATGATTACCCTGAATGTCAACAAATTACATGAAAATCTTGGTCATAACAATATAGCGATTTAATTGACATCAAAGCAAAAGCTGCATTTTGTCAAATAAATATATAATTTATGAATATGCTTACCTTTATTTCTTACCCAAACATTGCTGGCACATCACTAGAACATAAAGATATACACAAGCATAAATGAAATTTAGTAATCTTAATATTTGTATTTTAGTCAAATAAAAACTATAGCTTTACATATTTAAAAATTTTGACATCATGAAGGTCTACTTGTTAAGTCAGAATAGAACATGATATTTAAGAATTTGTAAGTTTAGTTTAAAATTGTAAAATATTTTAATTTATAGTTTTAGGCTTCAGTTTAACCTGGACAAGTGTTAGGAGTGGGCCCAGCTATAAGAACCAGCTTTCTTTCCTCAATAGGCTCAAGAGTTTGCTGTTTCTTTGTTTCCTGACTCCATGTGACTTCTCAGACACACTTGGTCAGTTTGTACTGCTTACTTTTATTTAGTGCCCTGTGATAATTCTCCTGCCTATTTTTAAAATTTTCTTTTTCTGCAAAAGCATGCCAAGTATTTCTAGAAGCATTGTTTGAATGTGAACTCAATATGTTAATTGCTGCTTCATTTTTAAGTGGTTTTCACGTATTATTACTAGATTGAATCAAAGTTGTTGGGTTGGTTGTTTGTTTTTCTTATCTCTTAAAAATTCTTGTTCATTTACCTTATTTCAATGTGGAAAGAGCACCAGATCAGGTAAGAAAACCTTAATCTATTCCTGACTATTCTCTTATTCACTGTATTGAGCTACTGAAGATGTTTCCTACTTTCCCTACTGTGCAATAGTCATGCTAATGGGAGAACATGACAAATTTTACATTAGGATATCTGCGTTATCTTTTAAACTACAAAAGGAAAATAATTCCAACTCTTTACCTATATTATAATGCTACTCTCAAAACTATAGAATTAAGAATTAGGGCAAAGTTGAACTCAACAAGTTGTGGTATAAGTGAATTATGATCATTATATTACATCTTCATAATTCAACAAAAACAACCACAACAGTGTTAGGAACTGGGAATTATTGAGATGTGTAAACCATTATCTCACATTAAGAAATTTTATGTTCATTCAAGCCAGTAGGGAGCAGAGTGGTGATATTATCATGCTCTACCAGGTGTGAAGTGCTCTGGAGACAGAAAAGAAAGTGGTTATGGGACTTGGAAAGATGGCATTTGATCCGTGCCTACATTATAGGAGAGCACATAGGCAAGACTAAAATGGTGCAGGAAGACTGGGGCAAAATTTGGAAAAGAAAGCAAAATGTAACATACTTGTAGAGGAATGCATAAGAAATATGCCTAGATGATAAGCTAAAAATTGATTTAGTAGAATGAGGAGCTAGAGTAACTCTCTCTCTCTCTCTCCCTCTCTGTTTCTCTCTCTTCCCCTTTCTCCATCTTTGTTACACTGGGATATTATGAGTTAGATGGTAGCAAGTCCTAAACAAGTATTATGTGTAATTTAGTGCCATTAAACATTACAAATAGCCAGTCAAAGCAGAAAAGGTCCCAAAAGATCTATGCATGAATCAAAGGATTCTCAGGTGTGAGCAGAATTCCTGAGGCCATAGGAGAAGGCAAAGTGATGAAAAGGAAAGGGAAAGGGTTGTGAACCCAAAGGTGCTGCTAAGAAAGATGTAGGAACTCATTCTTTTTTTTTTTTTTTCTTTTAATTTTATTGTTGTTGTATTACATCCATCCCTTTTTTTCCTCCCCTCTGTCCCCCTCCCCACCCACCCTTTCCC